>JBBMOC010000019.1:7889546-7904104 GCA_037975185.1 Centropyge bicolor | reverse complement strand
GGGGGGGGGGACTTCTCCACAGGCTAGTAGTTCAGCTCACATCACCTTGCCAAACTGTCACTGCCCCCTATACTACCCTCCCCCCCTCGCCCCCTCCAGCCCTGCCTCCCTCCATTCTCGACAGAATGATTAATGGTGTATCTGGTCTTGCGAGCACCACTGTCCCTGACTACACTAAACATTATCATAACTTTCCTTTTTATGCTATAATCACTGAGACTATGAAGTGTCCTCCATGAAACACAGAAAACCAATGTTCTTACCAGAGGCGTTGTATTTAGTCTATTTGTGTGCTATTGTGCTAATAACTGGAGGAATAAAGAACGTGCGCTCAGATTAATGACACGGTTCTGGAGGGAAGACTGATAAAATCAGCATCACATCACGTCCTATCTCCTACACACTGGCATAATCTAAAACTATTAAAATCCCAAAATGATCTTCCGTGTAGTGACAAGGAGACTGCGGCTCGGCGCTGAGCCTCTCCCAGCGCCCGGGTCGTATTTTCCTAATGTCTTTTTAATATAGTCATGTCGTATTCCTGCTGTTCTCCTAAACATTCCTGCCTATCATGTGCTGTGCAGTGTGTCAACAGTGCCATATTAAAGGCAATATACCATGAGAGTGGCCCACAAGTTTCATATCAGCTCTGTATCCCCACAGGATCCATTACTGTTTATAGGACTGTACATTAGCCTCTGTCTGCTGCCATTATCTCCTACACGCTGCTGGGGACACACTCAGCATATTGCACTCTACAAAGGGAGCTTTTTCACACTATGCAGACGTGCACACAAAAAACATGCACACAATGAAGACACAGCTTACACAAATAAGCATTCAGGAACACGACACATCGAAGTCTTTGTAACATGCAGCGGAGGGCCCTCTCTGCATTCAGAGCACAGGAGTGGTGTGAAGTGTGTCATGCGGGTAAAAATGCAATTTAAATGTGCGGCCTTTCCAGACAGCCTGCCGAGATTTGTGTTTCACTGGAGGAATTTGGATTTGGTCTCTGCTGAGGTTCGGTTTGGGTTTTCCATTACTCTAATCACAGGAGGGAAGAGGAAGAACATGCACCATCTCCTTACACATGGAAAGCCTCACTTAAAGCCTGAATTGTGTCTCTGTATTGAGGTGTCACCGCCGCCATGCTGTAGGTGCGAAAAGAGTAGCAAAGGATTTCTAGTTTCTGGGAAGACTTCATCCTTTTATCGCCAAAACTCCAGTGAAAAACCAAACTGAATTGTTCATTTTGTGAGAAAATCCCAAAGTAAGAGCATTTACATTCTTTCACATTCGCTTTGAGACAGAGCGGTAACAATAACTGAGAGGAGAAGGTTTAAACTGGAAATTACTTTTACAGATGAGCGAAAGTGAACTTACTCTCGCTAGAAACCCTGAGAGAGAAAAATTATGTCGTCCTCCATATTGTGAGGAAATATAATGAAGACCAGGCAGACCAATTAAAACTTATTGTAGCATGCAAAGGCCCTATGTCTAATTTAATGAAAGGCATTGCAGACACTTATGGTGAAAGTAGGAATCAACATAAAAGTGTGGAAGGAAGAAAGGGGAGAGTGGATGAACAAAACATAAGCTAAAGAGAGGGAAAGCAAAAGAAGGAATCTCAGCCAAGACACTGGCAAACAAATCCACTTAATTTCTGGCTGTGCTTTTTATGTGAATATTACATTTATAAGAGGAGGGACCTTAAAAAGCAAATAAGCATCCACTTAACCACACAGGAACTGAGGTATAAAATGGTGAGTTCACTCTTTTCAGGAACAGACAGAAGCATTAGAAACTCACTGGGGAATGAGCTGAGCAAAGAACATGCATCTCATATTATGTTAATAATGCAACTCCATCCAAATATCCCAACACAATAAAGCCTCGGAGTTGATTTGGATTTGACAAATGCTGTTGATTGCGTTAATCCGGATGACGTGAGGCGTGAGGTTTTCTCCTCAAGATCACGCAGATTCATATGTTTCCATGCTGCAGCAGAGACAGAGGCGTCCTCTGCTGCCAAGCTGTGCGCCGATCCAGCATAACCTCAAGACCCTGCGCATTTCGGGTGTCATCCAGGTCCCGCCCCCAGACCAGCCGTTTGCCAAAGGCCACGACTCTCGGGGCACAAAAAAGTCCAGTGTGATCTGTTGGACAGGAGTCTCAACTCTCACACACAGACTGCTTCCCCTGACCGTGATCACATTGGCAATCTGCTGTGAACATGGAAAACATCTTTTTAAGGAAAGACTCAATTTGTTTTTGACAAATTCATAAAATAATAATTAGCTAAATTGCTAATGTGAGGTCAGCCAGGGAACAACAAACAAAATGTGGATTTGAGATCCATGTAATTACTAAGCTTAGTCATCTACAAAAGTCTACAAAGCTTAATTGATTTGATTGATTTAATTCTGGGTTAAACTGGATCATGTGTTTTCTACAAAATGGTGATTTCTTAATAACAAACTACGCCCCGTGAGTACAACTTCTAGCCTGCGCTGCATTCACCCTGTAAGTGTGCACAGAAAGCCTGAGGCATCCATCACACTGAGCTCTGAGGTCGTGACCTTCATAGAAGTCTTCAGGCATCACCACACAGGGTCAGGTACGAGGTCAGGGAGTGTGCCACCTCCTTCATCCCTCAACAACAGATCCATCCTCATTTCAATCGCATCTCACTTCAAACCTCTTCCTCTCCTGTCAGTGTTTTCACAGGCCCGGTCAGGCTACAGGCCAGATGTTCTGTAACACACCCACGTCAGTTATTCTTAATGTTCCCTCTGGAGGACCTGCTCTTCTCTTCATCTTCACTCTATTGAAAACTTGGCAGGACCAGAGCTGTGAGAAAGGCCCAAGATGCACCGTGTAGAGCAAATCAAAAACAACAACAACAACAACTTATTTTCCTCCTCAGCTCATTCAGATGATGTACTCCGCAACTTATAATTGCGCTACTGATTAGGCTCGTCCCACTGCATATCTCCGCCACTTCACGAAGCTCATCAGGCACATCTGTTCCCAACAGCACCAAACAAGAGGCACATTAACAAACAAACAGATAACAATTAGTCACGTTTGAAGTCCTCAGTTCCATTAGAGAGAAAGCTGGGACTGTTGGCTCTGAGGAGGCTCAAATGCCATACAGTAGCAGGCTTCCTGGAAATAAAACTTTCAGCATTTTTACGTCATGTTGACAAAGCTTTTTACATCATAAGATGGTGGGACAGAGTAAAAAGGTGCAAGTAAAATTAGAACACCGACGTCCTGTGGAGCGATTCTCAGTGTGGCTGTTTTCATCTTGAGTGTATATTTACAACCTGAGTTTCTCCTGCGTCTGCTGGAGAGACAGACGTAAGAATGCGGAGCGCTGCCGAGCCGTCAGTCATGCTGCATTAAGAGACGACTCAGGACACGGCTGAGAGTCAGAGGTTAAAGCCATTACGAGCTGGGTGGCTCCACTTTCTGACCTCTGACCCCACCCACCTCACTACACTCTATCTGTCATTTCTCTGTAACACTTCAACTGAGAACTGTCCTGGTTTGGCAGCAGGTGCTACAAAGCCTACAGTTATGTTGAAACACAGCACAAAGACGAATTTTCTTAATTTCTCCACAATCTTTTTTACTTTCACTTTAATCTTTTCTTTAAATAATTCACTTGTTTTGCTAGTGTTTTGCCCATATTCCCCCCGCTGTTTTCCTCCAGCTATTGTAAAATCCTTTCTCTTACCTCCTCTCTCCTTTTTCCATCTTCCAAATACTTTACAGTTGCTGTCCTTTTATTTTTGATGAGAGAGGGGAACGGGAGGTCTACCCCAGTGCACTCCCAGCCTTATGTTTTAATATTTAATGGAGATGTGCAGTAATACCAGCAAAACACACACACACCCATGCACGCACACACCAGCACTGTGTGTTGCTGGTGAGAGCAGGTGTCGTTGGCGAATGCTAATTGAACTAGTCCATGGGTCAGTGAGCCTTCCTGTTTTCCCCATGCTGAAGTGTACAGATACATTCTGGCAGAGCAGATATCGTCATTGCTGGAGGGCACTTCTGCCTCCCGCTGTACGACGACTGAGCTACTCCTAGGCTTTGCAGTAAACTGGAGAGGAACCTCTGAGCTCTGCGATGAGGGGGATTGGGGAGGGGGATGAGTGGCAACTTGTTATTTTCTTTCAGCCAACCAGTGGGCTGAAGATAAGGATGTGCTGGTGAACAGACATCTATATATCTATCACCAGATCCATATAGCTTAATTTATGTCTCATTCACACAGAGCGAATAAGGAAATCGAAAATATCCTTCATCTCTTCCTCCTCCAAACACACATGCACACCAGACAAAGCTACCATTCCCATCTCCCCAAATAGACCCATCACAAATACAACTGTCCCTGACACAGACATTATAATGCAAATGAGAAAGTGTAAGTGATGCAGACTGACACATGCCATGCAGGGACAGGCTCATGTAGGCCGATCCCGCCCCACATCTCATTAAGTTAGTAGCCGGCAAGTGCTCATTAGTCTGACTCTCCAGTTATGTAAGTTCAACCACCAAAGCAATGGCTTTTTGGTGCATGCATGTATAATTCATACTGGACTTGAATTGCTACAGATGATTCTAACTATACGGATGAGGAATAATGTAGCAAGAATGCATATTTTAGAATAGGCTTACCTATTTGCAGTGGAGTCGCCGGACGCAGGGAAATGTGAGGGGGGAGAGAAAAAGAAAAACAGAGAGAGAGAGAGAGAGAAACATTAATTAGCACTTTTATGATTCTTAAATTTGCATACAAGAAATTGCAGTGCATTCAAACTTTACTTTTTATATCTTTACTACAGTATTCAAATGACACGTGAATGAAGAGATTGGTTGGAAAACGTTTCTGCAGAACATCGGGTGAAAAAAAAAAGGGGGGGCGAGTGCCCTTGCAAGTCATACCCCTGCCCCCTGTGCAGCCACACATGGCTCTGTTTCAGAGATGGAGGAATTCAGGAGGAACACATGTTTCCGGGTGCACCGTCAAGTATGTAGAAGGCAGCGGAGTTTACAGAGCAGGGGAACCGGCTTTAATTAGAGTTAAGCAGACCTGGTTCTATTTGTTTTCATTTGTGTGATTTATCCCCTTTCATTTGGCAGCTGGCTAACATGTCCCAGAACATCGGACCAGCTTCGCCCGAGGTAAAAGGATACGGCTGGCCTCTGGAAAGAAGGAGAAAAAAGGAAGAGAAGCAGCCTTGTGGAGTTTATTGGGCTGCACTTGAGGCCACCTGTCGTGTGGATATACTTGCCGGGCACAGTAATACCAATGGAGGTGGTCAGCGGCGATATTGCATGTGACCCGGCATATTTTCCTTTGGGTAAACACATTTCAATGAGGGCCTCGGGGGGGAGGAAAGAAGAGATGAGTAGGATGAGGGTGGGATGTAGTCTAAAGACCAAAGATGGGTTATTAGATATTTGGACAAACGCTCCAGACTACATAAAGCCCTGTGTGCCTCGGGGGAGATCTGCTGATGGTTTTAAGGCTTTAGTCTGTCTCTGTATTACAAACAGTGGAGGAACACAGAGTGAGCATCTGTGAGCTATTCTATGGCGACGAAGAAATCAATCAAAAGCTAACATCTGCCTCTGAAAATGCGTTCTTTACTGCAGTAGAATCTACAAACCATAAACTCCAATATGGAAGAGGAAATGATCCGAGAAGTATGATCTAGATGCCTGTCATTGTTCCCTCGCAACGACCGCTCGTACACACTTTTCTCCCCCCGTTTTCTCATTTTTTCCCATTTAACTCTCGCTCACATTGCACTGAATGGGACTCATAAGATTACAACTAATGTGTATACATCTTAGCTTCGCGATCAGATTACCCATTGCCACTGAGGCTGATCCGTTTGATGGAGACACGAGGGTCGGATTCGGCTGTAACGAATCGTCGCCAGCTTGTTGCGGAAAGCGTCCTGGCAAAATGAAATAAACAAAGTGCACCTCGGGCAAAAACAAATTAGATAGAAGGGAGTCACATACTTTTACTCATTTTAACTTTTGTGTCATTTTGTGTCAAACTGGCAAACCGCAAAAATGTTCACTGACTGGCAGCAGGCACCAGAAGGCTCCAGCCTCAAAGCAGAACAAAGGGCTTCCAGAAAAAAAACACATCACTGCCTGGATTTTGACAAATGGTTATAGTTAGTTTTTTTTTTCTTTTTGTCTAATGACCCAGCCTGCCTTCAGTCAAAGCCTCCCTGCGAGCATCTGATCAAGCCCAGGTAGTAGATTTACAGTCTGGTCAGCCTGCAGGCAGCTGACGGGTCTAGGAACATCAATAAAGGGTTAACCAGCACCGTTAAGATTTAAAGGGGCAGTAAGTGGCTCCATTAGCCCGGCTGACTACAGCAGCCGTAGGGGTAGAGGTGGAGGCAGGGTGGATGAAGGAGTGAGAGAGGCAGGAGATGACGTGCCCCTGAGACACCGGTCCGCGGCAGAGGAGAAAAAAAAAGGCTGGAGGGTAAAGTTAAAGACTGCAGCTTGGGCATCAAATCAAAGCTTCGGCCTTCCCTTCCAGCCTCGAGACAGAAGCAGCACAGTCGCGATGAAAAAGAGCAGGAAACACCACAGGAAATGAGAGAGAGACCGAGAAGGGGTTTCATACCAGCGGGCCTACACAGCCTCACAGTCCGCACATCTGAGTCTGATCAAGAATCAGCGCGGTTGGCATACGACTGCTGGCAAATCTGCCGTTGGAGTTTATGAGCCGATCCGATCATTAATCAGGGATATTTCCTGCTCTGCTCCCTCTCTAAACTTTGACTGCATGTTGACATTTGTTTGGTATGGAGCTACTGAGGGATTCTCCAATCCAGCTGAGGGATGAATGTTTATAAAGTTGACTGTTTCCACTTACTTACGTTCTGTCAGGGGCCCTAAATTAGTTGCCTGTGTGCGACGGTGATTGTGATTGGCCCGTGGTGCCTGAGGGTTTAAACCTGCACCCGTGTGTTCAGCTTTCCTTTGTGAAGGCTCTCTCTACTATAGTTAGCCTTTAACTAAAAAAAAAACCCACACTAACCTGCCAAGAGATTATCCAATACATGCATTCAAAGAGCTAAACTCTTCAATTATTATTCCCCCTTTGTGCCAAAATTCTGCTAAATTTACAGGGATGTGTCAGTTTCAAATGGGGCTTGACTAAACCATCGTGTAACTGGGAAACAAAAGCTTCTGCATAAAATGACACAAAATACTCCACACATTCGTGATCCTTGAGACCCTTTCTATCCCCTCTGGCGTGTGTCTCTAAGTGCGACTTTCTTTGAAGTGACAGCAGCGACTTCCTGTGTGACTTTGCAAATACATAGAAAATACATAGAGAGATATAGAGAATTGGTAAACTCCAAAATCACTTCAGGATAAAATTAGAAAATCAAGATGAGCCAACACATAGGTATGTACAAATTTGCATACCATTTCTGTTTGTGTGTGTGTGTGTGTGTGTGTGTGTTTCGATGGTCTCCCTGGCCTTCATGTAAATATTTGGATAATAGCCTCCTTTTAAATTCCCATTCTTTTAATTCACTAATCTACAGCTTTCATTTCAATTTGCGCTTTTGCAAAACACATAACGCATGATCCCTGCTCAGCACTTCTGCCCTGTAATAAGTGAAGGTTTCAACCCGGCACTTTAATAAATGTGTTAATTCAGAGCTCACCAGGCAGAAACAATGCCAGCATGGGAGATAAATTCCCCAGTGTTCATTTCCTCTGTCTGTCTTATGGCTGATGCTGAGCTGGAGATGGCCCATGGGGGGGAGGCGGATGAAGATCATACATCACACTGAGGCATCCCTGCGACTCTAACATGGCTTTGTCTCTGCTCTGTCTGTGCATCGCTTTATGTGCCTTTGCTGTGCAGTAATAACACCATATGGCCATTTATAGTGTATGATGCATAATATAATTTAGCATCAGAGGAATTTTGTGAAGAATAGAAGATTACATGTGTAGATGTGAGTTAACCTAGTCGAGTCTTTGTAGCTGAGGATGTCAAAAACCAAGATACAACCTTGCAGTTTTCTGACAGGGCGTGCAGTGTTCTTTCTGTGCGAGCCCAGTGTGTGTGCGTGTGTGTGTGTGACTGTCCACTACACACCGACGGTGGCTTTTTATTACTAAACGAAGCCCTGTGGAAATGCTGCCTCTACTCAACCTGAACGTTTCTATTATTAACTCTCAGCACCGCAAAATCCTCAAGGCGAGTGTTACGCTGGTCTGTGAGGGAAAACATCTTTACTGGATAATAGCCCTTCGTCTAATTACAATGCCAGCAATCACAAAAACACACACACGCGCACACACACACACACATTCGCCGCACAGAGAAGGGGGAGGAAGGAAAAAGGTGACACACATCATATGCACGTCTCTATGAAGGTCTGAGTGTGTGTGTGCGAGTCTGTCGCAGCCGTGTTAAGCTGAGCTCATTAGCGCAGACACTGACAATGTGGATGGCACGTTATAAAGAAGCTTCAATCAGATTTACAGAGCTAATCACTATTGCGAAACCAGTGAGTGGGTTAGAAACAGCTCGGTACGTGACAGTCACATTATATCACCACGTGCATCAGCCTCACGAAGTAAACCCATTCAGAGGTCTCAATCTAAACAACTGATTTGTTGGATATGAATGAAGGTCAGTCACCAATGAGGCGGTGATGCAGGACTTTCCCTCTGGTGCGTTTACTTCTGTTTGATCCTCCCTGTGTTCTTTCTTTCTAGAATCTATGTTTGCGATCTCCAAATGAGCAGCACACAGAGGTCAAAGGTTAAGTTGCTCATGTCTGGGATTCTTCAGAAAGCCCCTTATTCCTGGCCGACCTGCGCCATAAACATGGAGCCCCATAATCTTCTCTCCCCGCCACATAAACACACATACATACATAGACAAAAGACTCAGGTTCCAGGCCATCAATAAAACGGCACACCACCCCTCTTGTGTCACTTAGCTCTCCTCCTGTTCCTGTTTAATGGCTTTTTTGAAGGGGACTGAAAGCTTTTCTCCTGACTCTCGCTCCCAGTTTGTTTAAACAAGTTAATTAGTGTGGCTGATCTGATGGGACTCCGGTGCCTCTCAGGTCTGTCACAGAGTCTGCGCTGCCAGTCAGGAGGACAAAGAGACACTAATCACAGTTTAACTGACTGGCTGGAATTAGCTAGGACAGAACCTGACTAAACATACTGTTGAATGAAAAGAGGATCCGGAGGGTTGCAAAGATACATCAAAGTAAAAAAAACAAAGACTTGAAAAGCACAGCAGAAGTCAGTGTCAGCTCCTGTTGAGTTCAATTTACACTTTAAAGCTAAGATCAGCAAAAAGGAATGACACATGTGATGTTATCATACATCCTTCCTGACAAAAAGTAACCTTAAAATCCATTTTTGAGTCCTATCTCAGGCAGCCCAGATATCAGTATTGGCATCATCAAAGTAAAACTCACATTTTAAAGGTCCTCTTTAATGGATCAGAGGACTCATTAGCATGCATGAACTATTACTTCCAATCAATATATCACCAATGGCAACTCTTTCTGCTTAGTGAGAGCACTAATTAACAGGCATTTTTCCAAAATCACTGAAAACTGCAGTTGTTAAACCCTTTTGAAAGAAGGGCAACCTGGATCTTTCAACATTAAATAATTACAGACCCATCTCTAATTTTCCATTTACTGGAAACATTATTGAGATAGCTGTTTTGATTCTACTCAGCAACTTTTTAAATGTAAGTGGCCTTTTGGACAGATTTCAAACATCACAGCACTGACACTGCACTGATAAATATGTTAAACAATATTCTGAATACTGATTCAGGTGAAACATCAGTTACATGGAGTCCCCCAGTGTTCGATTCTTGGGCCCCTATTATTCAATCTATACATGCTCCCTTAAGGTCAATCATACATGACAATAATGATCACAGCTACACAGACGACACTCAGGTTTACTTAACTCTCTCAGCAAGTGACTATGGTCCATTAGACTCCCCCTATCAATGGTTAGAGCAAGTAAATAGCTAGATGCAATCAAGTTTTCTTCAATTAAAGTTAGACAAGAGGGAAATCAATGTATTTGGTAACAAGCGGGGGAAAGAATGAAAGTTATTGGTCAGCTTGATTCCAGAGCTATAAAGACAAAAACTTGAGTTAGAAATCTTGGTGCTTTAATAAACTCAGATCTGAGTAACTGCATGGCTGTATATTTCTGCTCTTTTATTGAATTTGTCCATTAATATTTCTGTTGATTATATATACTTTATCTGATCCTTTAAGAAAAAATCTTCCTTTATTCTATCTCACTTGATTCTATTTTAGTGTTTATTGCCTGTGACACAGCACTTTGAAATGCGTGCGTTTGAAATGTGCTATACACAGTAAATAAAGCTGCATTGCCTAATTATTGATCACAGCAATTCTCAGCTGAAGCAGCGTGTTACTCAAAACTATGCATTTAATAGGCTAAACTGTGGGAATTGCAGGAATAAATCATAAGGTAAGGAAGTTAACCTAGAGTAAGATAAGGTAAATTTCCTTTACATACTGTATGCTGCCCTAAACCACAAAGCAAAATTCATAACCTTCCTACTTAAAGATGCCTCAGTAATCAAAGTCTTCAAACCATAGTTGTAGCTGATCCCTGGCTGAGATAAGAGAACTGGATGACCATGCAATTTCTTTGTTATTAAGCTCATAAGAAGGAGGTGTGACTCAATTGAGAATTGGAGGTACAAGAGCGATGAAGAGATATCGTAGGTGGAGAGGGGGAAAAAAAAAAAAAAAGAGGTACGTGGAGAGGTCACGGCTCTAGAGAGACGGAGCCGAATGAAAATGGCTCCATATGAGGAATCACCAGTCTGACATCGTCTTCAAAGGCGAAGTGAGACACAGGGAGCAGGAGGAAATGCAGAATGCTGGGAAGGAGCTGGGGGGGGGGTTATTGATTAAGAGAGCAAGAATGGGCGAGAGGAGGCAGCCCAGCACGGGAGAGAAAGGTAGAGGTAAGAAGGTGGGATGAAAAGGATGACTAAAACGGCGAGAGGAAGTGCAACAAGGGGAGTTGAAAGTGGGTTCAGCCTCAATCAGCAGGTAAAGGGGAGGGAGAAAGAGCGAGTAGGTATTGTGAATAAGACACAATTATACCCCCACATCTCCAAAGTAAGCCTCGGCTGGCTGATGAGCGGATGAAAGCGGAGCGGTGGAGCAAGCAAGCGAGATAGTGATTGTGAGATAGTTAACATGTTCCCAGCTATCCCCGGCACCCCTGCTGTCCCTGCCAGTCAGCAGACACCCTGATCCCTTCCTAATGAGTTGTTTACATCCACAGCGGCAGATCAAAACCTCACCTCCAAGTCGTGGTTGGCAGCATCAATACTTCCAGATACATTAAGAATGTGTGGAATTTTTTGCAGCAAGTCCCTATTTGAAAAACAGGGGCAAAGATATTATCACACATATAAGCACTTCCATTCCCTGAGTTCACCCCTAATTCCAACCCAGGACGCCTGGGGAGTGCGTCAGTCTCCTTTAATGACCAAGATTAATGTTAAGCAGCATTATGCTAATGGAGGCACCAGGTCTATTCCACTTTATTAAATAAAGCTTCTTGAAAATGAATACGATTATAGATTCTGCTGTTGTTAATGGAGCGTGGTGAAGAACAATGTTGACTTTTCCGCTCATTATTGTTTTGATATGATGATCAGGGTACGTTCTGCCGCTTTCTGCTTCTATGTGCGCACACGAGGAGAACGCAGACACGGGCGTCATATAATCGAGCATCACAGCAGGGAGTTTTTTTTTTGTTTTTTTTTCTTGTGTCTTGTGTGCTCGCAGAGGTGCAGAGCGAGAGACAAAGTAAGAGAGACGGCGAGAATTACTGTACGTTCCAGTGCATCCCCGGCACTCCCTTCAAATTTCACCGACAATGGAATCATACAGAGCTTTGAAAAAGCAGCAGCGCCGAAGAAGAAGCACCCCACGAAGATCTGCAGCAGCCCAGAAATCAAAACCTCTGCTGTGTGAATTTTAAAAATGTACAAACTTCTCTTGGATTACAATGGCCTGAATATTATTCCTGTACCCCTATCTGAGAGGAGCCCAGGGATCTTTGAAGACAGAAACATGAGAGCGGTCCGGATTAGGCAAGCTTTTATTTGAGGCTCACCACCTGTATATGTTCGAGCCTGCGCGTGTGTCTGTGTGAGCGTGCACACATGTGGCACCGAGGCCAATCTCATAAAATGTTTGGCTTTGAGGTCTCCCCTCATGGGATGATCTTTCAGTTGTCCTCCATCCCCTCGCTCACACCCTCAATTTCCCCCCTCGAACACGCACCTCCTTCTTTCTTCTCCCCACGTCCCCTGAGTCGCAGACACCAGAGCACTTAACCTCAACAGGCCTCCCCCCCACTACTCAGTCTGCCCCCGACACAGACGCAGCGTCACATCAACTCGGCTCATATTTAGCCCTGGATATAAAAGATTAATGGAAAGAGAGGAGGAGGGGGAAATCAGCGTTTGGGTCTGCCAAAGGCTCTGTGCTCCTTCAGTCAGGGAGCTCCTGTGGAACTGCAGAGGGTCTGTAGTTTTAGCTGAAGTGCTGAAAGGAAGAAGGCATCATGCCGAGCTTTCCACCCCGGTGTCACTTTCAGTTTACCTTCCCCTGCTGAGAATCCTCCACCAATTATTTGGGCTACAGCACACAGTGCTTTCCTTCCCGCAACAAACAATGACATCAAATACCGTGTCTTCGGGGATCTCTGAGAGGAAAAAAAAAAAAAAAACTTTCATGACAAGTTTCCACGAAAAGGGGGGGGAAGACCCTAGCTGCAAAATTCAAATGCAGCGAGCGATGAAATCCTTTGTGATACCTGTCTTAAAATACCTACTGACTGTTAATTGAATATGTGGAGACTTTGTCGATAAACATTTAAGAGGAACGTTTCTCCTGTCTATGAAGAGATATAGCCTGGAGTAAGGTTACAAAAGGAAACACAATTGGATAAAAAGATGAATCAATGATATAAGTAGATTACACGGTACCGTCTATTTCTTTAAGCGATCTAAAGTCTCTTTGGCAATCTCTGACCTGAGACATAGCGAGGCAGAGAAAAGAGGAACATCCTGATGAAAAACACACACTAAGCTCCTCTCAGCACATCAAATATTAAGAGCCAATATTAGCCCTGTCTTTGTCACCCGGTCGCCATTGCCGGTGCGGGGAAAACATCCTCATGAGAGAGCGTGTGTGTGTGTGTGCATGCATGTGTTTAAGCGTGTGTGTCGTGGTGTGAAAGTAATTGTGACAGAGCACATGTGTGAGTACAGTAGCTGCGAAAAGGGAGAGGTCACTCACGGGGCATGGCTCAAAAAAGGCACTCCCTCATTTTTGTGTTTTCTCGGGGTTGAAGAAAGGTTTTGAAAGCGACTATTTGTACTGTGCGGTTTCAGCTCCCAGCGTGGGAAAGGTGGTATGGGCAGCATCTGAGGAGCTGACCTCATCCAGTACCGTGGCATGACCGACAACTGGCGACCCCACCCATCTGAAAGTCTTTTCCTTACTCTCCCTTCACACTCCAGAAGTGTTAGAAGTTCAAATCATTTCACACGCACGATTGAACGTGCCACCTTTTTTTTTTTTTTTTTGTACCTCGCACGTCAATAAAACATCCAAGCAAAACACTCCCTAAAAGCCAGCCGAGGGCGGTGGTGACAGCACAACGCTCCCAGAGCTTCAGAGGGACTTAATGGTAAGTATTTGGGGTACAGAATAACTTCTTGCTCTTTGCGGCGGTGTGAAGGTTGCAGAGCGTTGCAGAGTTGTCTCCAGCTCGCTCTCCCCAAAGCCCTCCTCTCTTGTTTGGCACTTCCCCTCTCCCCTCACCACCACCACCACCACTACTTCCATCAATCCCCGAGACGCCTCGAACACACTTTTTCACAGAATAAAAACTGAATATTAAATCGCTGGGAGCACTCGCTCTAACAGGAGCAGTCGAATTGGAGTTTGGAAAACACAGAAAGCTCATCCGGGGGGGGCAGTTTGTGGCCACTTTGCCCAGCTTCAAACGCAGTGTGGGACTCTTGCTCGCACTCTTGCTCAGGGTGGGATGAGGTAAAGGTTCAGGGCTGGCAGCGGGTTGAAAGGTGTGGCCCACTTGAACAGAAGCTCTCTGTTATGCTGCTCCCTGAAGTACTGTGCTCGAAAGGTCATGTTAATCCTGATTCAAGTCATGGCTCCGTTAAAAAAGCAAAGCAATTAAGCAAATATCTGAATTTTTAGCAAAGTAAATTAATACGTTTTAACTACCTTTATGTGAATATATTAACAAAGATGCTATAAAATTACATAATTAATAAAAGCAGTTGTAACTGATATCTCTGCTGTCCGTTTGTCTAAATTCCAAGTACCACAAATTATATTTAAGTAGAGTCTATATATATATATATATATATATATATATATATATATATATATATATATATA